>JBBDGP010002316.1:0-40000 GCA_037952835.1 Lithobates septentrionalis
GACCTGTGTAGGTATGCTGTGGTATTTGGCACCAAGCCGTCAGTAACCAATCACTGCCCCTGCCGGCTTTCCTTCTTCCCATATTGCATTCCTGGTGCCATCTCTTTCCCGGGTAAGTGACGTGACGCACCCAGCCATCCACCTGATGTAAAAGAAAATGTGATTCATCAGACCAGGCCACCTCCTTCCATTGCTCTGTGGTCCAGTTCTGATGCTCAAATGCCCTTTGTAGGTGCTTTTAGCTGTGGACACGGGTCAGTATAAGCACCCTGAGCGCTCTGTGGCTACACAGCCTCGTATGCAAAAAACAGAGTGCGTTCTGAGACCTTTCCATCAGAACCAACATTAACCTTTTCAGCAATTTGAGCTACAGTAACTAGATTATTGGATTGGGCTACACAGGTCAGCCTTCATTCCCCATGAGCATCAATAAGCCGTAACGTTTGTTGCTGGTTCACCGCTTTTCCTTCCTTGAAGCACTTTTGGTCGGTCCTGACCACTGCAGACCCAAAACATCCCACGAGATCTCCAGTTTGAGTTGCTCTGACCCAGTCATCTAGACATTACAATTTAGACCTTGTCAAAGTTGCTGAAATCCTTATGCTTGCCCATTTTTTTTCTGCTTTAGGGACCACATGTTCACATGCTGCCTAATATATCCCACCCACTTTCAGATGTCCTTGTGATGAGATAATCAATGTTATTCATTTTACCTGTCATAATGTTATGGCTGATCGCTGTATATTTTTTCTTTAGTAGAGGTTTAAAAACAGTAAAAAAAAAATACCGGCTTTATTTTTTATTACACCTTTAACACTAAAGATGTTCAAGATAACGTTTCCTGCTGTCCTCTAGTAAAAAATAAAATTGTGAATCTGGTTGCTATAACTGACAGTTTCACTTTTTTTCTGTGTATAATTTTTAGAATGATGTTGGAGCCATTATAATGATACTACATTTGTTCTTCTTTCCCTTTTTAGCTTCTCTGCGTAGTCCCGTATGAAATTTTCCGCTGGATCATTCTTCTGCTGGCCATGTGTCTTTCTGCTTTTGTCCTCGTTTTGGCTTTCTGGCCGCACATCCGCAGAGACAACAAGATGGTGGCTATAGGGATGGTAACGAGCATGGTGCTTCTACATGTGCTGCTACCTGTGGGCTGCAAGGTGTGTACACTTCTAGACAACTAGTACTCTGAGTAAACCCGGAGATCTACATGTCTGTAAATGAACTGACTTGTCAAAGGATTTGTAATTCCGTTCAGTCAGTTACATGGTTTTAACCACCAGGCTTTTTCTGGCACTTTTTGTTTACGAGATAAAATATATATATAATTATAGCAGACACCCTAGGGAATAAAATGGCGATCGTTGCAACTTTTTGTCACATAGTATTTGCGCAGCAGTTTTTCAAATGCAATTTTTTTTTTTTTTGATAAAATACACTTTAATGAATAAAAAACAAAATACAATATATACCCCAATTTTTATTTTTTTGTAAAATATGAAAGATGTTTCGCCAAATAAATAGATGCCTAACATGTTAAGCTTTAAAATTGCGCATTCTCAATGAATGGTGACAAACTACGGTACTTAAAAATCTCAATAGGCGACGCTTTTAATTTTTTTTTAAAAGTTACCACTTTAGAGTTACAGAGGAGGCCGAGTGCTGGAATTATTGCTAATGAGCAACTTGGAGCGCTTTCATGAGAAAGCCGGCTGGAAAAACCAACAAACTGGGGTTATGGCTGATAGCTTCAGCTATAATCCCGGTAAACCACTATGTACCTTATATTTACATATTGCGGTCAGCAAGTGGTTAATGTATGGTCCGCTTTCGATCTAAATAAAGCAATATGCACAGTAAGGCCTCATTCACACAGGTGTACTGATCCGTGTGTCCGTATGAAGAACTATCCTTTAGCTGCCCGGCATACACAGATGTTTGTACATGGGCAAGTAAGCAGCCTGTTGAAATCGGTGGTTCTGGCTGCACAGACCTCCACGCACATCCCGGAGTGCGGGTCTGATGCATGGATCAAAGCGCAGTTTGTCTGCATCCTGATCTGTGTGTCGGGTGCACACCCTGGGATGTGTGAAGGTCCGTGCCTGCCATTGATTTCATTAGGTGACCTGTGCATCCCCAGGCAGCTGAAGATGGCCCTTTGCACAGATTGGTGTGCCCTTGTGAATGAGGCCTTACATTGTACTGTATGTTCCCAGCTTAAGGTTGAATTCTAGCCTCACATTTCTGCCTCTGGTTGGTGGGAAACGATGTGTTCTTCCCTTCCCATTTGTGTGCATTTAAATGTATTTGAAGAGTATTACAGCAGGTACACTTCCTGTGTGCAGATGCCCAGGCCCCACAAGACTGTCTTTGACACCTCCTCCTGGGCTTTGGGTCAAGTGTCTTGCTCTCGGGGTGACTCAGTGGGTAGAATGGACTTTCTGTGTTCTGTATTTTATGAGGTGATAATGTGTGCTGTGTTATCCAGGAGTATTAGGGGTATAGAGGTGGAGTTCAGACTAGTGTCTAAGGCTGGATTCACATCTATGCATTTTTTTGGTGCTTTTTGCGTTGTGCAGATTTGCACTACAGTCCATTTAACATGGTTTCCTATGGAACACGTTCTGTAGTGCAAATGTGCAAAATGCACTAAAAAATGCATAGGTGTGAATCCAGCCGCATAGCATCTGGTTTACTGTCTTCTGGTGGTCACTTTTAGGTAAAGCTGTGAGTATTAGTTTTAGATAAGTATGTATAGTGTTTGCTGGATGTCAATCACTGTTGAGTGGGTGTTACTGAGGTGATGGGCTGACTCCTCCCACAGGCCTGTGTAAAGCAAGATAAAAAGACCAAGGATGGTCATGTGACCTCACTCCATTTTTTTAAAGTGACTCTGTCATAAGAGAAGTGGGGAGGCTTCCATTTCTAGTCTCCTTATGAAAGTTTTGGACGCTATCTTAGAGATCCATGATGTGCTGGTAATATATTCTTTAAAACCTAAGTCCATGTTTAACCACTAAGCCACCGCCCACCATCATATGACGGCGGGGTGAGGCTTCTCTTGTTCTGGGCGGACGTCATATGACGTGATCGCCCTCCCGAGCCACTAGGGGGAGCGCGTGCCCGTGCGTCGCTCGGGACCCGGTGCGCGTGCCCGGCGGCCGCGATGTCCGCCGGGCACCCGCGATTGCCGGGTAACAGAGCAGGACTGTGGATCTGTGCATGTAAAACACAGATCCACGTCCTGTCAGAGAGGAGAGGAGACCGATGGCGTGTCCCTTGTACATAGGGGCACCGATCAGTCACCTCCCCCAGTCAGTCCCCTCCCCCCACAGTTAGAATCACCTCCCTAGGTCATACATTAACCCCTCGATCGCCCCCTAGTGTCACATTTACACAGTAATCAATGCATTTTTATAGCACGGATCGCTGTATAAATGTGAATGGTCCCAAAAATTAGTCAAGTGTCCGATATGTCCGCTGCAATATCGCAGTCACAATAAAAATCACAGATCGCCGCCATTACTAGTAAAAAAAAAATAAATAAAAATGCTATAAATCTATCCCCTATTTTGTAGACGCTATAACTTTTGCGCCAACCAATCAATATACGCTTATCGCAATTTTTTTTTACCAAAAATATGTAGAAGAATACATATCGGCATAAACTGAGGAAAAAATTTGTTAAAAAAAAAAAAAATGGGATGTTTATTATAGCAAAAAGTAAAAAATATTGTGTTTTTTCAAAATTGTCCCTCTTATTTTGTTTATAGCGCAATAAATAAAAACCACAGAGGTGATCAAATACCACCAAAAGAAAGCTCTATTTGTGGGAAAAAAATGATAAAAATTTCATTAGGGTGCAGTGTAACATGACCGCGCAATTGTCATTCAAAGTGCGTCAGCGCTGAAAACTGAAAAATGGCTTGGGCAGGAAGGGGGTGAAAGTGCCCTGTATTGAGGTGGTTAATGTCTCGATTAAATAGTTTGGTTTAACCACTTCACACACCCCCCCCCCCCCCTCCTCCTGCCCAGGCCAATTTTCAGCGTAACATTTTTGAATGACAATTGTGTGGTCATACAACACTGTACCCAAATGAAATTTTTATCTTTTTTTTCCCCCTCACAAATAAAGCTTTCTTTTGGTGGTATTTGATCATCTCTGCAGTTTTTTTTATTTTTTGTGCTATAAACAAAAAAAGGAGCGAAAATATTTTTTACTTTTTGCTATAATAAATATCCCAGTTTTTAAAAAAACAAAAACAAATTTTTTCTTCAGTTTAGGCCGATATGTATTCTTCTACATATGTTTAGTAAACAAAAAAAAAAAAATAGCAAAAAACGTATATTGATTGGTTTGCGCAAAAGTTATAGCGTCTACAAAATGGATTATTGATTTATGGCATTTTTATTATAATTTTTTTTTTTTTACTAGTAATGGCGGCCATCTGCGATTTTTTTATTTTTTTTTTTTTTTTATCGTGACTGTGACAGTGTGGCGGTCAGATCGGACACTTTTGACACTATTTTGGGACCAGTGACATTTATACAGCGATCAGTGCTATAAAAATGCACTGATTATTGTGGTCACTGGCAGGGAAGGAGTTAACACTAGGGGGCGATCAAGGGGTTAAATGTGTTACCTAGGGAGTGATTCTAAGTGTGGGGGATGGGACTGACTAGGGGAGGAGACCGATCCGAGTTCCTATATACTGGGAACACACGATCGGTCTCCTCTCCCTGACAGGACGTGGATCTGTGTGTTTACACACACAGATCCATGTTCCTGCTCTGTCACGAGTGATCGCGGGCATGTAGATCGGCTCCTCTGTGATACGGCGAATACGCCCCCTATACCGTCGGGAAGCCGAGGACATCTTATGATGCCCGCCCAGGATGGGAGATCCCATATGCGGACGTAATATCTCTATAGCTGTGTAGTGAAGTGGCTAGAGGGTTAATTTACCTTTTTAGTTCTGCCTATGCAGATAAGGGGTGTCTGTACATATAAACAAGCTCTGACTAAAGATGTATAATGCCCTTGTTATAGGTCTAGGCCTTTTACCTACCTCATGAAACCTGACTGGAACACTCTCAGGACGTTGCTAAGTGAGGCCTAGTCATTACTGCTCACCTCCACCATCACAGGAGTGATCTCTCAAACCTTAGCAACATCCTGGGAGTACTCCAGTCAGGCTTCATGAGGTATGTAAATTGCCTACACCTATAGCAAGGGCTTTATTCAACTTTAGTCAGAGCTGCACCGTTTGTTTTTATCTGCAGATGCCCTTACCTGCATTTATTTTTTGTAAAGGTGAACTTAGCCTTTAAAGGGGAGTTTCGCAAAAAAAAAATTTTTTAGATGTCAGCAGCTGCAAATACTGCAGCTGCTGACTTTTAAAATAAGGACGCTTACCTGTCCCGGGGTCCAGCGATGTCACGCACCCGAGACCGAACCGACCCTCGGGTGCTGCCGCCGCCATTCTCACTGAGGGAATCAGGAAGTGAAGCGTTGCGGCTTCACTGCCCGGTTCCCTACTGCGCGTCTACACTGGTCCCTGTTGTGTTGTGGGAACTGTGTATTTCCCACAACACAACGGGGGTGGGTGGGGGTTTTGCGGCTAGCTATTCTCGGAAGTGGGTGCAAATACCTGTATTAGACAGGTATCTGCACCCCCCTCCCCCTTGAAAGGTGCCAATTGTGACACCGGAGGGGGGGGGGGGGGGGGAATCTTAGGGTGGAACTCCACTTTAAGGTAGTCCAAAATAAATATTTACTGCACTTACTGGGTGTGCTGTATTCTATGTATATAGCCTCACTTTCATGTATTCTATGAATGAACACAAAGCTTCCTCTGAATGGCGGAGAGGCAGGGTAATGACATTGTGATCTCTGCCTCAGCCAAATAGGAGGAAGCTTTGTGTTAATTCATAGAATACAGAGCTTCCCATGAGTGGATGAAGTCCCCATCCGACTGCCAGAACACAGAGCTGTATACTGTATGTAGCTGAGGCTGTATACAGATAATACAGGGCACCCAAAATTTACAGCAGTAAATCGTTAGTTTTTTTTGGATGAAGTTCCCCCAAATAATTTAAAGGTCCATTAAACATGAAGTTAGGCGTAAACCTTGTGCTGATACCGGCTTCCAGCTGGCGTTTTCCACCACACACACCTATTACAAAGGAAAGTATGCAATGGGACTATTTTACTGGACTTGATGCTGCACTAAGTGTCAGTGCTATGTATTAGTTGTCTCATGTCAGGCCTTTCCTGTGGCAGAGGACAGTTACTTGGCTGTGCATACTGTATAGAAGACAGTCTTCTTGTGTGTTTTTTTTTTAATGATCAAGTTTATATTTCTTGGTCGGACAAATCTACTTCCCTGCTTAGGTCAGGAATGAATGTGCAGCAGCATTTTGTATAATGGGCGCCTTCTGTCTTTTCCAGGCATACTTTTTCACAAGAGTGGCAGAACACAGTTCAGAAGCACCTCTTGGAACCTCCACCACGCCCAAAGCTCCCACTACTTCACAGAAGATGTGATCGTCTCCCAGATTCTAATGACTATTAAATGGACAGAGCGTGTACACTGCAGTAGCCTGCTCTGGGTGACCTGGCTATTGTACCACCTATGTTTAGACTGTGACATTGGGGTGACTACCCACACAAGAGGGTGGTGATCTGTTGCACTCGGCTCAACAAATGTATTTCTCTATTTTTACTGGTTATGGTTCTTTACTGATGAAGATAATTTAGGGTTTGGTTAATAAACAACATTTTTTTTTTCTCCTATGAAATCAATACTTGGCATAACCCTTCCAACACAAGCTGGCACCACTTTACTGCACCATCTGTGTGCCTGCTACCATACCTAGACTGCTACTGCTGAACTCCACTTTGTAAAAGATCTGTTTATCCAGACACTTCAGTTCCTGAAATTAAAAATTGTGAACAGGCAGGTTCTTTATTGCAAAAGAAATACATGATACACAATTTATTGAAAGAGACATCAACATTACTTCTGCAATACAATACTTACCTGCCTGTTCACATTACACTGAGATGTTTATATTCCAGCATAGTGCCTGTGCCAAAGTGACATCATCCCTCTCCAGCCACTCAAGACCGGATTAAGTTTACCCTCGGGAACATGCTTCAGCACCTGCAGCTGATCCCCATGCAGCTCTTCCTCTGATATCATCTGCACCTGCTGTTACAATTTGAAAAGAGCGTGTCTGGACGGGGAACACAGACAGTCTGCAAGAGCCTGACGAACTGCTGATCTTGGGCGCAATACTTTACAGCAGGGATATGTAATTAGCGGACTTGCAAAACTACAAGTCCCATCATGCCTCTGCGTGTCAGGCTTGTGGCTCTCAGAGCCTTGCTATGCCTCGTGGGACTTGTAGTTCTGCAACAGCTGGAGGTCCACTAATTGCATATCCCTGCTTTACAGGCTACTAAATACAGATACTAAAAATAGTAAATGTCCATTTTTATTTTTTTTTAACCACCTCTTCCAGCCCAAGGCTTTTTTTTTTTTTCTCCTTCATGTAAAAAAATCCTTTTTTTTTTTCCTAGAAAATTACTTGAAACCCCTTAAACATTATCAACATTTTTTTTTTTAGCAGAGACCCTGGGAATAAAATGTCGTTTTTTATGTCACACAGTATTGGTGCAGAAATTTTTTGAACGTGATTTTTTTGGGGGGGAGGGGGGGACACTAATGAATTACAAAACAAAATTTTTAACCACTTTTTTTTTTTTTGTATAATATGAAAGATGTTACGCAGAGTAAATGGATACCTAACATGTCACACTTTAAAATTGTGTAAATTCGTGGAATGGCGCCAAACTTTGGGACTTAAATATCTCTATTGGTGACGCTTTAAAGTTTTTTTACAGGTTACCAGTTAAGAAGAGAGGAGGTCTTGGGCTTGCATTATTGCTCTCCCTCTGACGATTGGAGAAATACCTCACATATGTGGTTTGAACACTGTTTACATATGTGGGCATGACTTACGCGTGAGCATGAGGGGATGGGTGCGCTTTAACCACTTCAGCCCCAGAAGGATTTACCCCCTTAATGACCAGGCCATTTTTTGCGGTACGGCACTGCGTCACTTTACCTGACAATTGTGCGGTTGTGTGACGCTGTACCCAAACAAAATTGATGTCCTTTTTTCCCCTACAAGAGCTTTCTTTTGGTGGTATTTGATCATCTCTGCGTTTTTTATTTTTTGCGCTATAAACAAAAAAAGCGACAATTTTGAAAAAAAAATAAAAATTTTTGTTTATTATAATATCCAAAAAAAAATGTAAAAAAAAACTAATTTCTTCATCATTTTAGGCCAAAAAAAAAAAAAATTGCAATAAGCGTATATTGATTGGTTTGCACAAAAGTTATAGCATCTACAAACTAGGAAATAGATTTATGGCATTTTCATTCATTATTATTTTTTTATTTTTTTTAGAAGTAATGGTAGTGATCAGCGATTTCTAGTGGGACTGCGACATTGCGGTGGCCAGATCGGACACTTTTTTGGGACCAGTGACATTCATACAGCGATCAGTGCTATAAAAATGCACTGATTACTGTATAAATGGCACTGGCAGGGAAGGGGTTAACACCAGGGGACAATCAAGGGGTTAAGTGTTCCCTAGGGAGGTGTTTCTAAGGGGGGGGGGACTGACAGGGAGTACAGAGATCGCTGTTCCTAATCACTAGGAACAGATGATCTCTACTCCCCTGAGAGATCGGGGATCTGTTTGTTTACATTGACAGATCCCCGTTCTGCCTCTCTGAGGAGCATTCGCGGGTGGCCGGTAGGCATAGCGGGTCCGCTATAGTTTTTAAAGGAACCGCCGTACCGGTACAGCGATTTATGCAATAGAGCCGACCTGTTGCCGTATATCGGCAGCAGCTGGTCGGCAAGTGGTTAAAAAAAGCTTTTACTTAAAAAAATTAAAAGGGAAAGTGTAACAATCACTTTTATTCCTATTATAAGGAATGTAAACCTCCCCTGGAATAGGGCATGACAGGTCCTCTTTATGGAGATATCTGGGGTCTACAAGTCTCCACAAAAAGCTGAAAAGCCTGAGATTTAAAACCAAAAATAATATCTCAGGCTTTCCAGCAAAAAAAAAAAACAAAAAAAAAAATGGCAGTGTTTACATCTGCAGACACCTGAAGTGACATTATGACATCGCTTCCAGCCTCCAAGGGTCATAGAGATGGCCGTGGACCACCGCCGGCTTCATTCTCCGGCTACCTGATCACACAGGAGAGACTGGAGAAGCACCGGAGAGGGACGTCCCCTCCCGCCGCCTGTAAAAGCAATCAAGCAGCCGCTAAGATGTGAGAATCGCTGGCTGAGTAAAAAAAAAAACATATCTGCATGATGCCTGTAGCTGCAGGCATCATTTAGATAATCACCACTTTCCACCTACCATATAACAGAATGATGGCCGGAAAGTGGTTCTGTTATCCTGACTGGGCGTCTCATGATGTCCAGCAGGATAAGCCGCTAGCGTGGGGGTGCGCATCTCCGATCCTGGTAGAGAGCCTATGACGTAGGCTCTTTACCACGTGATCAGCTGTGTCCAATCACAGTGTAAAAAGAGCCGTTTATCGACTTTTCCTCCACTCGCACTGACAGGCATGAGTAGAGAGACGATCGGCTGCTCTCCTGATGGGGGTGGGTCTGCGCTGATAATCACCGCATTGATTATCAGTGCAGACCCATCGGGGATGCCCACCAGGTATGCCAATCAGTGCCCATTAGGGATGGCACTCTGTGCCCATCAGTGATGCCTATAAGTGCCACCTCATCAGTGCAGGAGAAAACATACTTATTTACAAGGTTTTGTAAGAGAAACAAAGAAACTGTACTGGTGAGACAGTGTTTCAGTGTCTGACAACGGGGGATCTCAGCAATCTGATCGGGGGGGGGGATGGATGGGGTCCAGTGTAAGGTCACCTTACCGATTTTCTGTACAGATGAACTTACACTTTAACCACTTCAATACCTGGCACTTTCGCCCCTTCCTGCCCGGGACAATTTTCAGCTTTTAGCGCTGTTGCACTTTGAATGACAATTGCGTGGTCATACAACACTGTACCCAAACTACATTTTTATCATTTTCTTCACACAAATAGAGCTTTCTTCTGGTGGTATTTGATCACCTCTGCGGTTTTTATTTTTTGCTAAACAAACGACCGACATTTTTGATAAAAAAAAAAAACGTTTTTTCTTTGTTTCTGTTATAAAATGTTGTTTTCTCCTTCACTGACAGGCACTGATAAGGTGGCACTGATGAGGAGGCACTTATATGTAGAATTGATGGGCACTGATTTTCAGCACTGATGGGCACCGATAGGTGGCACTGATATGCAGCACTGACGGGTACTGACAGGTGGCATTGATGGGCACTAATAGATGGCACTGATGAGCAGCACTGATTGGCCAGGTATTAATGCTGGGCACTGTGATGGACACTGGCAGACTATTATTTGGGCACTGATTGGCACATCTGATGGGGCTGTGCTGATAATCAATGTGCTGATTATCAGCACAGAGCCCCCCTCTCTGACGGAGAGCCGCTGAACCGCTCTCCCTGTCAGTGCGAACCAAGGAATACCATTTACCGGCACTTCCTGGTTCTCGCGATGATCAGCTATGATTGGTCACAGCTGATCATGCGGTAAGAAGCCTGTCAGAGGCTTCTTATCACGATCGGAGATGTGACGTGTCAGACTGACACACCGTACTGCGTGCCGGCATGTTATCCTGCTGGATGTCATATGACGCCCAGTCAGGATAACAGAACCACTTCCCTGCCGTCATTCTGTTATTGGCCAGGCGGGAAGCTGTTAAAGTTGGAATTTTTTTGTAAAATAACATACCTGCTCTGTGCAATTTATTTTGTACAGAGCAGCCTGATCCAATTCTTTTGGGTCCTCAACCCTGACGAGTGCCCCCCAACAGCAAGCCTCTTGTTATGGGGACACTCGAGCAGGCTCGCTCCCGAGCCCTGCTCTTAAGAATGGACATTGTCCGTTCACACATTGAGCATGGCTCTGTCCCACCCACCACTCTCTCCTCATTGGCTGCGATTGGCAGCAGCCAGTGGCTCTGGTCGCTGCTCTCATGCACTTTGCTGGATCAAGATAAGGCTCCGGTATTTGTTGGGGGGGGGGGAGCTGCGCTCAGGAGGTTTTTTTTACCTGAATGCATTAGGGTAAAAACCTTCTGCCTTTTAAAGCCACTTTAAGGTTATTTTCCCTAAAGCATTTCTATGGTCAAAATGCTTTATTGGCCAGTGGCTTCTGGGAGATGGCCCCTCCCTCCAACACACAGGTGATTGGCAGCCTCAGCTGTGCATGTTCCACTATGAGAGAGAGAGAGTGTGTGTGTGTTCCATTCCTTCCACTCAGCTCCCTCCTCTATCCTGTGAAGTGTGTGGCATCAGATCTCCACCCCCTTCCTTCTGACGCTTGGAGATATCATGTAAATTCTGTGCTTTGACCAGCTGTAGAGGATAGAGGGCTGCAGATAACAAGTAGAACTTATAGGAGGATTTGTTTCATCACTATATATCACCTGAGGCCAGTCACTTCACTGGGTATATGTAAGGATTTACAACCACTGTAACTAGTTGCCGCCCGCCCCGCCGTCAAATGACAGAGGGGCGGCTCTCGTTTTGGGATGCCGCCATAGGATGGCATCCCAGAAGGGCCGCTGTCGCGCCGTGTTGCTAGGACCCAGCGCAACCCTGATCATCAGTGCCCTGATTACAATAGTGACATCAGTGCCAGCGATGAGTGCCCACCAGTGCCAGCAATCAGTGCCCATTAGTGATGCCAGTCCATGCTGGCTATCAGTGCTGCCCATCAGTACAACCAACCAGTGCCACCTATTAGTGCCCATCAGTACCTCCAATCAGTGCCACCTATTAGTGCCCATCAGTACCTCCAATCAGTGCTGCCTATTAGTGCCCATCAATGTCACCTATCAGTGTGGCATATTAGTTCCTCCTCATATGTGCCACCTCATCAATGCCCACCAGTTCAGCCTATCAGTGCCGCCTCATCAGCGCACATCAGTGAAGGAGAAAAAAATTATTTAATTACAAAATTTACTGACAGAAACTAATTAACAAAAAAAATTTTTTTTCAAATTTTTTTTTTTTTTTTTTTTTTTTTTTTTTTTTTAGTAAAAAATAAAAAAAACAAGCCATGATTAAATACTACCAAAAGAGAACTCTATTTGTGTGAAGAAAATGATAAAAATGTCATCTGGGTACAGTGTAGCATGACCGCGCAGTTGTCATTCAAACTGCGACAGCGCCGAAAGTTGAAAAATGGCCGGGGCAGGAAGCACCCTGTAGGCAAGTGGTTAATGAATTCTTACCTTGTCTCAACCTTCATCCTCAATGTAGCAGTTTCCCTATGTGCCACTATTGGGGGGCAGGGCTTGCACACAGCAGGGTGACCATTTACTCATAAGGGGAGATACTAAAACTGGAGCACATAAACTGGTATAGCTGTGCATAGTAACCAATCAGTTTCCAGGTTTTATTGTCAAAGCGTAAGCCCTTATGCACACTGGACTTTAAAATAACATTATAAAAACATCAGTAGCTTTGCAGTGAGTTTTTCAACTTTTTTCAACATTTTTGCAAGTGTGTTGGACCAAAAACGTTAAAAAACGCTGGTGAGTGAAGTTTATCAGCGTTAGAGTGTTTTTACAGCTGAAAAACGTCTCTCAGAACCCGCTAGTTTTGGGGTTTTTTTACTGCTCCAAAACGCCACTGCCCAAAACTGCTGATAACAGCCTATGTGTGCATAGACATATAGGATAACATGATGTAGAGTTAAATGACTGTAGAAAAAAAAAAAGTCTGCAGCCAAAAACAGCAGCTGTAAAAACTTAAAAAAATGTCCAGTGTGCATGAGGCTTTCAGGATAAGTTCATCTTTGGGAACATGTTTCCAATTCTGCAGCCAATGCCCACACTCCCTATGATAGCAGTATGGGGATTAGTTCCCTTATAGACCACTTCATTCATTCACACAGCTGAATGAGCTACAAGCCCCGACATTCTTTGCGGTTGTTGGCTTGTAGTTCCCAACCTTCCACAGCGCTGTGGTAGTTCATTGATTCTTCCCGTACCAGCACACAGATACTCTGACAGAGCTGGAGATCTGCTGATCACTGGTGCAATGCTTTACAGGCTCCAAAAAAATAAAATAAATGCATTTTTTTTTTACCTGCAAAAAAGTTTGCATTCATTTATTCCTAAAAAGTGAACTGCGTTACTTTAACTGACAATTGCGCAGTCGAGTGATGCTGTATCCAAATACATTTTTTGTCCTTTTCTCCCCACAAATAGAGCTTTCTTCTGGTGGTATTTGATCACCTCTGCGGTGACCCGACCAAAAATTTTGAAAAAAAACTAATATCTTTTACTTTCTGCTATAAAACACATCCAGTAAAAAAAAGAAAAAAAATCGAATTTCTTCAGCAGTTTAGGCCAATATGTATTCTGCTACATAGTTTTGGTTGAAAAAAAATCCCAATAAGCTTATATTGATCGGTTTACGCAAAAGTTGTAGCATCTAAAAACGATGGGATATTTTTATTCATTTATTTTACTAGTAATGGTGGCAATTAGTGACTTATAGCGGGACTGCCATATTGGCGGTACACTGCATATTTGCAGTGGATAAAATCGGACACCTGACATCTTTGGGGGACCAGTGACACTAATACAATGATCAGTGCTAAAAACATGCATTGTCACTGTACTGACACTGGCAAAGAAGGGGTTAACATTAGGGGTGATCAAAGGGTTAAATGCCTAAGTGGTGCTTACTAACTATGGGAAGGCAATGATCCATGTTCCTGCTTAGCAGAAACACTGGATCAGCTCCTTCCCCTCTGACAGGACGACAATCTGCCTTGTTTACACAGGCAGAATGCCGTTCTGCTTGTGTCCTGAACAACTGGTGGACATCAAGTCCACCGGAACGCGCTGATTGGCTCCCGTTGTTTCCAATCACAGCGGGAGCGGGTCGTCGGCGGCGTGCGCGCACGTCCCAGACCCAGAAAGTGCAGGATCACATACCAGTACGTGATTCTGTGCAGAACGGCCGACCCACCACAGTAAATGTACATGGGGCAGTCAGAAACCAGTTAACTGAACAAGCAGAAGTTAGAAGCCGATTGGCTACTATGCACAGCTGCACCAGCTTTAGTAAATTTCCTCCCATAGACAACTTGTGGCAAAGGTACACAGTTCCTTTAAAGGAAGCTATGGACTGTATGTGAAGGCGCCATCTTAAAAGAAGTTGGCCACTGAAAAACAAAAATACTGTCCCTCTGGCTTCTGAACCATTTACTCTGGAGCAAGGGTGCAATCAGAAGTTTTGACTTCATTTAATGCATGCTTGTTCCAGGTAGTGGCTTAGAATGTGTTCATGTCAGAGAATCTGCATTAAAGCCAGGCAACTAGCATTTTATAAAGTCAACAGGCAGCTGTCAGATCAATTCCTTTGAAGAAAATATAGAGGCGGCTATCGCCAAGCTGGCTGTACTGCCATAAAGAGAACAAATTCCCATGGACAAGTTTTTGTTTTTTAAGCAAAGGGGTCGGGTCAGCCCCCCACCCCCCCCAGAAAGCAGACACCTTCTTCAGGGTTCACATCCATGGTCTTCTGCAGTGCTGGCTGCACCAGTGTAGAAAGTCTCTATAGACCTGAATAGGGCACAGCCCCATCCATTTCTACAGGGGAGTTAAGCCTTCCATATATGCCTTGAATTTTGGCTGATCCACCCCAGGTCCGCACCACCAGGATCAACGAATTCCAATTAAAGGAGCTGGATGAAAAATTGTCAGCGAGAGATTACAGCCAATCAGATGCAGTTGCTGTTCAGGTATTCAGGGGGCCACTGGTGTCAGCTATCTAAATAGAGTAGCAGGCACTGGAGATACCTTTTCCGCCATGCTGGTTTGTTTACTGAACAATGGAAATCCATGCCATCTATAGCTAGCCTTAGTCTCGGTTCATGGGGCGGTTTTAAAGTCACCCGACTCTGAAGCCGCCCAGCACAGCGCAACTTCAGAGTGGCTTGCAAACAACTCCTGTAATGGAAGTCGCCCCCACGTAGTTCAGAAAACTTTTTCTGGCGGACATTAGCGGATGATCATCTGCTAAACTGAGTTTTTTAAGACAGAAGAAAACCCTATTTCTCCCTTCGCCTTTCAGGACAGCACCTTGGAGAGAGCGTAGCTCCACTTCTTAGACAGGAAACACTGCGTGACAATGCCCCTTTAAAAAGCAGCTGCTTCCACCATGCCGCCAGTTTTAGTGTTTCCTCCGCCATGGTGGAAGCACTGCTTGGGGAACCAGAGGGGCTGCGCTCTCTCCAAGGAGAGGGTTTTGGCAGGACCTCCACGTTTGGGTACTCAGACCAGCCCAGCTCCTTCCCTTACGTGAGGAGGGTGCTCCGGTGTCCCTTCCTTCTCCGGCTCACAGGAGTAATGGTCTGCCGGAAGTTTTCCACCCGGGGTGTTCGGGGGGCCGCGGTTGTGCTCAGTAAGAGCGTCCATGCCAGGCCTCTGCATGGCGGCGCCGAATCCCGGACAGCAGGTGATGTCAGTTCCGGTGGGCGGATACTTCCAGCGGGGCGTAGCAGCGATTGGTTCCTGCTGCTGGAACGCAGGAGGAAGGGGCGGGTCCTCTGGCCGGGACTTCCTTTTGTTTGGCACATGGAGCCTAGTACACAGTGCAGCAGCTGCGGATTGCACTATGGAGACAGCGGAATCGTCAGCAGCAATGGCGGATGCAGGCGCCCAGGTTCCCGGCCAGGCCCAGGTAGGAGAGGTGCGGTGGCACCTCTTTCCTTTTATATCACTGGGTGTTTTATCTTTGATGTGTTTATTCAAAACCTGCTGCTGTCTGCTATGGGGTAACAGTTTCCATTAGCAGTTCAGCAAAGGAGTGAGACTCTGGGCACTTAGGGTGTTGGCTGGAGGTACTACTTTTCTCTGAAGCCTTAGTTCTAAAGGACCTGGCTTTTTCTTGTTTCTCTGTTTCAGAAAGCTACTGCCAAATCAGAGAGAACAGGGAGAAAGTGCCCCTCATGCAAAAATCCTTTAAGGGACTCTTGGCCCAAACCACTGTGCAAATCCTGCATTGTGGATTTAGTAAAAGAAGAATCCTCACAAGAGTGCAAAGAGCTCTTATCTTCTGTGAGGAAGGAATTAGCAGAGGCCCTAGGGACAGTGCGTTCCCTTGTAAAGCACGGCCAGAGTTCCAGCCAAGAGCAGAGTACTCACTCCAGTTTCCCTCAGTCCACTTCCAGACAGGTGGAAAGTGAGTCGGAGGAGGAAAGGGAAAGCATTCCACCCTCAACCATTGATTCTGAGGAGGAGGAGGTGGAAGAAGAGTCAAGATCATCTAGATATAAGCTGTCACTTGAGGAGGTGGATGAATTACTCAAGGCAATTTATACTACCCTGGAGATCCAGGAAGAAAAAGCTCAGCTGTCCGTGCATGACAAGATGTACCTGGGGCTGGAGGAAATTAAACACAGGGTGTTCCCTGTGCATAAAGTGTTAACAGACACTATTAAAAAGGAATGAGAGAGGACAGTTTTTTTCTAAAGCCCTCAAAAGGAGGTTTCCTTTTGAGGAGAATGAGGAACTATTGTGGAATAAAAAACCAAAGATAGACGCTGCCTTTTCTCAAGTATCTAGGAAGACTGATTTAGCTTTTGAGGACATGGGTATTCTCAAAGATGCTATGGATAAGAGGGCAGATGGGCTACTGAAGAAAGCCTGGGACTCATCTCTAGCTAATCTTAAGCCAGCAATGGCGGCTATGGTTGTGGCTAGGAATCTGGAGTGCTGGTTAGAGCAACTTAAAAATCATGTTGTGGCAGGTACCTCCAGAAAAGACTTATTGGAGTCCTTCCCTACCCTGCTTAAGGCAGTAAAATATATGGCAGATGCCTCTGCAGAATCTATCAGGATGTCAGCCAGGTCCTCTGCGCTTGTTAACTCAGCAAGAAGAGCACTCTGGCTAAAGACCTGGTCAGGGGATTCAGCTTCTAAAGTAAAACTGTGCGGAATTCCCTTTTCAGGAGACCTGATGTTTGGGCCAGAACTGGACTGTCCTTGACAGGACAGCAGACAAGAAGAAAGCTTTCCCACAGAAGAAGAAAACGGTACAGCAGAGGAAAAATTTTCGTCCTTTTCGACAAACCGATAAGGAAAAGGACCACACACAGCGAGAGACCCTGGTCTTCTCAAAGAGGAAGAGGTGGGGTACTCTTTAGAACCCCAGAACGAACCCCTAAAAAACAATGACCATCTAGTAGGGGGGAGACTACAGGACTTCTTACCAATCTGGGAAAAAACAACAAAGAGTGCTTTTGTTCTGGGGTTAATCAAAAAGGGTTATCAATTGGAATTCTCACAAAGCCCCCCAAGTCGGTTTTACATCACAAATCTGCTAAAGGATCGGGAAAAGGCTCTGGCCATGAAGTCTCTGTTACAGGAACTGATGCAACAGAAGGTCATTTCCCAGGTTCCGAAAGATCAAGAGGGGAAGGGGTTTTACTCCCACATTTTTCTGGTCAAAAAGCCATCAGGAAAGTTCCGCCTGATTCTCAATTTGAAGGTTCTAAATCGATCCATAAAATACAAAAAATTCAGGATGGATACGATTTTCTCAGTAAGGAACTTGCTAACCCCCAAATGTCATATGGCTTCCATCGATTTGAGAGATGCCTATCTCCATATATCAATAGTACCCTATTTGGACAACCTGCTACTGTTTGCAGACTCAAGGGGTCAAGTAGAGGTCAACCTACAGACAGTTCAAACACATCTAAGAGGTTTGGGATGGCTTCTCAATCTTCAGAAGTCAAACTTAATTCCATCTCAAAGGGTAAGGTTTCTGGGGTACGAAATAGACTCGATAGAACAGAGAATTTTTCTACCCCAGGAGAAAATAGAGAAGATGCAGTTGACCCCGATAACACTTCAATCCAACGCAGAGATCTCTGTAAGACAAGCCATGTCCGCTCTGGGACTGTTGACAGCAGCAATTCCTTCGGTACAGTGGGCCAGGTTGCATTCCCGTCCTCTGCAATCAGATATCCTGATGAATTGGTCATACCAGGAACTTCTGGAGAAGAAATTCAACTTGGGGGCAAGAGCAAAAAGATCACTCTGGTGGTGGAGGAACCTAGGAAACGTTTCAAAAGGGCTTCCTTGGCTCTTTCCGGTAACCAGAAGGCTGACTACAGATACCAGCGCATGGGGATGGGGAGCTCATCTGGAAGAAAAAACGATTCAGGGGGTTTGGACCAAACCAGAAGCAAGAAGATCTCCAAATTGGAGAGAGTTAAAGGCTGTTCACTTAAGCCTCCTCTCCCTCCGGGAATTTCTAGTGAATCAACATGTCCAAATATTGTCAGACAATATGACGACAGTATTATATTTAACAAAGCAAGGGGGCACAAAAAGCAAAACCCTAATGGGTCTAGCGCATCAGATCCTAAGATGGGCAGAGAACAATGTGGCCTCTCTATCAGCAGTCCATCTGAAGGGGACGGAAAACACCTTAGCAGATCTCCTCAGCAGGAAAGAAATAAGGGAAGCAGAGTGGTCTCTCAATCAGGAATTATTCGAAACGATTTCCAAGAGTTGGGGTTATCCCCAAGTGGACCTCTTTGCAAAACAGGAAAATGCAAAAATGCCAGTCTTCTTCTCTCTTCAGAGACAGGATCAAGCTTTCGGAGTAGATGCGTTAGCTCACAAATGGGACTTCCATCTGTCCTACACTTTTCCCCCATTCCAACTGATACCAAAGGTGTTAGCCAAATTCAGATTGGAGTCCACGGAGCTAAAATTAACAGCTCCTTATTGGCCAAAAAGACCCTGGTTTTCAACCTTGATGAACCTCTCAGTGAAACCTGCTTGGAGATTACCAATCAGGACAGACCTGTTGAGTTAGGGCCAAATTCTCCATCCAGATCCAGCTTACCTCAAACTAACAGCTTGGTTTCTGAAGAACAAATCTTAAGACGGAAGGGTTTATCAGAGAAGCTTATTTCTACCCTTCTTGCAAGTAGAAAAAAAGTGACGAGAGACATTTACTTTAAAGTCTGGAAGATCTATAATTCTTGGTGTTCCAGTAAAAACTTTGATTTTCGTACCACTTTTTCAGTTTTGGAATTTCTTCAAGAGGGATTGGAGAAGGGTTAGCAGCAAGTACGCTCAAGACGCAGGTAGCTGCTTTATCAGTTTTTTTTGGAAAGAACCCTGTCAGGGGAACCTTTTAATAATCAGATTTTTTAGGGCAATGGCAAAAGTAAAGCCTAGACCTGTTGTTAGTTTTCCCAAATGGGATTTATCTTTAGCTCTTCAGGGACTAACTATGGCACCGTTTGAACCCATAGAAGAAGCATCATTACGTTTCTTGACGTTAAAGACTATTTTACTGGTAGCAGTAACTTCCGCAATTAAGGAGCCCTTCAAGAGATGTCTACAGGATAGGGTAGTCTTAAGGACGGATCCAGTATTTCTACCAAAGGTGGCTTCAGTTTTTCACCGTACACAGGAAATCATTCTCCCTACTTTTTGTCCTTTACCTTTGGGAGCAGGAGAAGAAGCTTTCCATACCCTTGATGTCAGGAGGTGTCTGCTTAAATATCTGGAAAGAACAAAGGAAATCAGAAAGTCATCCTCACTCTTTGTTTTAATGGAAGGTACTCACAAAGGAGGTAAAGCTTCCAAAAGCACCCTTGGAAGATGGTTAAAAGCAGGCCATCAAAGAGGCATACAAATCTTTGGGTCTGGAACCTCCGGAAGGGGTATTACCTCATTCTACTCGAGCAGTGGCGGCATCATGGGCAGAAAGGGCTGGGGCATCTCCTGAGCAAATCTGCAAGGCTGCCACATGGTCCAGTTTTTCGACCTTCATAAGGCACTACCGCTTGGATCTACTATCAGCCTCGGACCAATCATTTGGTAGGAAGGTTTTGCAGGCAGTAGTCCCACCCTGAAGTAAGTTTCTCGGTTATCCTCTCCAAGGTGATGTCCTGAAAGCCGAAGGGAGAAAACCTTAGTTAGACTTACCGGTGACGGTATTTCTACGAGCCTTTCAGGACAGCAGCCTACTTCCCTCCCTTGGTTATCATATGTAAAGTATAATTATAGGACCTGGTAATTGTCTGATTATATTTTCCAGCATGTCGGAGGATTTCTCGGTAACAACTGACGGCATGGTGGAAGCAGCTGCTTTTTAAAGGGGCGTTGTCACGCAGTGTTTCCTGTCTAAGAGGTGGAGCTACGCTTTCTTAAGGTGCTGTCCTGAAAGGCTCGTAGAAATACCGTCACCGGTAAGTCTAACTAAGGTTTTTTCTTCCATTAAAAAAAGCAGAACGGACGAAAAAACGGATGTTAGCAGATGATCCGCTTACATCCATTTTTAAACTTTTTTTTTACCCCCCTCATTAAAGCGGGAGTCCCGCGAGAAGTCAGCAGCTACAAATACTGTAGCTGCTGACTTTTAAATAAGGACACTTACCTGTCCCCGAATCCAGCGGTGTCGGCACCCGAGGCCGAACCGTCCCTCGGTAGCTGCCGCCGCCATTCTCTGTGAGGGAATCAGGAAGTGAAGCGTTGCGGCTTCACATGCACGAGTCGTGCTGCTCGTCCTAACTGGTCCCCGCTATCTCCTGGGACCCGTGTGTGTCCCAGCAGACAGCGCAGAAGGACAGGAAGAGGCATAGACTCCCGTGGGAGTCTATGCCGGAAGTGGGTGCAAATACCTGTCTTAGACAGGTATCTGCACCCCCCTCCCCCCTGAAAGGTGCCAAATGTGACACCGGAGGGGGGGGGAGGGTTCCGAGAAGTGGAGGTTCAATTTTTGTGTGAACCTCCGCTTTAAACACCCTGTATATAACTGGTTGCTAAGGAGGGAGCTAGGAAGCCAGCTGCTGCATCCTTAACAACCGATGAGTTATCAGCGGGGTTCCCCGCTGACAGCTGAATGTAAAAAAAAAAAATTTTAAAAAAAGTTGCCAGCAAAAGAAAAAAAAAAAAAAAAGCGAGCTCCGCCCACCCCAAAATCCATACCAGACCCTTATCCAAGCATGCACCCCAGCAGGTCAGGAAAGGGACAAGCGAGCACCCCCCTCCCCCAACCATACCAGTCCGCATGCCCTCAACATGGGGGGGGGTGGGTGCTTTGGGGCAGGGGCCTCTTCCTGATAAGCCCCCACCCGCAGACCCCAACAACCACTGGCCAGGGTTATCAGAATCTGGAAGCCCCTATTTAACAAGAGCAACCCCCACCACCAAAAAAGCAGTGAAAAGTAAAAAAAACAAAAAAAAAACTGCCGATTTTTGATAAGTCCTTTATTAATAGCTCTGAGCCATCTTCTCCCGATGCCATCTTCTCCCTCGCTGCCAGTTACCCGCTACAGAAAGAAAAAAAAGCCGCTGCTCTGTGGCTGTCTTCCTCAGTTGTGTTGTCGCCCGCTATCTGGCATCTGTTATATAGCCATGGGGCGTAGCTATCTGATGACGTCACCCGGAGAGCCCGCCCTTGTGACTTTTTTTTTCCTTTAGCGGGTAACCGGCGGCGAGGAAGAAAAAACTGCAGAGGGAGAGACGGCACTCGGAGAAGACGGCTCAGAGCCATTAATAAATGGAATTGTCAAAAACACAGCTCTTATTTTTTTACTGCTTTTTTTGGTGAATGGGTAGGGGTATGATGTACCTGATACCCATGCACATTGGGGGCGGGGGTGCCCGGGATCTCCCTCCCTTTCTTGACCTGCCGGGCTGCATGCTTTGTCTGGTATGGATTTTGTATTCTGGTATTTTTATTTTTTACATTTTGGCATGGGGGGGGGGGGGCTGTGTGAAACCAGCCTTTCTGTGCACATACAGCTAGAGAAGTGTAAATATAGTACCTGAGGAGGAGGGGCCTGTTTTTTTTTTTTTTAAACTTGTAGCTAATGGCTGGTATTGCAGACCTCCAAAGTTTACTCGTTTCCTGGCTGTTTCTGGCTTCCATACTATCAGAGACACTGCCCTGGAACAAACATGCATCTTACAAAGCTAGAGCTTCACATATTTGTTCCAGGTGAATCAGAGTCAGCCAGGCAACTTGTATTTTTATTTTTTAAAGAAAGGCCAACAATGGCAGCCTCCATCTTATTTCACTACAGTTGTCCTTGAATCAGTTCTCAGTAAGGCACAGCAAATTTCTTAAAATATCACTAAAGGCAAAACTTTTTATTTCTTCTCATTTTTGGCTAGAGAGAGAGAGTTGTAACACGTTAGTTTTTTTTTTTTGGCCAGGTGTCCCATTGGGGAGATTTTCCTTCACTTCCTGTTCCATAATCAAAACTGCAAATAAGGGAAAAAATAGTATTTTTTTCATCATACTTACCTGTAAAATCCTTTTCTTTGAATACATCATGAGACACAGAGTTAGGCTAATATTCATTACCTGCTGGGTTATACTTCATCTCCAGGTGAATGGACACTGGTAGACCAAAATTCTTTAGACAGGAAGTGCTCCCCTATATAACCCCTCCCACACAGGAAGTACTTCAGTTTTGTAGAAAGCACTGAATCCTCAAAAGAGGGGAGGGACCTCTGTGTCCGTGATGTACTCAAAGAAAAGGATTTTATAGGCAAGTATGAGGAAAAAAAAAATCCTATCTTCTTTATCATACATCACAGGACACAGAGTTATGCCACGTACACACGATCGGACTTTACAGCATACTTGGTCCGGCGTCCTGGATTTCGTCCAACAATTTGAACGTGTGTGGGTTCCAGCGGACTTTGTTTTCTCAAAAGTTTGACGGACTTCGATTTGAAACATGTTTCAGATCTGTCCGACGGACAAGTCCGTTCATTCGTAAAGTGCGTCGAAAAGTACGCTGGACAAAGTCTGCCGTAAAGTCCGATCGCATGTAGGCGGCATTAGTCTAATATTTGTTACCTACTGGGATGTCCCAGAGCAAATACCCTTGAGGGGAGGGAGACACCCTACCAAATAATAGCCATCAGAACTTATACAGCACCCCACACTACACTGTGGCCGAAAGCCTTATCCTCAGCTGCGCTAACATCCACTTGATAAAATTTTGTGAATGTATGCACTGAACACCAGGTAGCAGCTTTACAGATCTGAGCCACAGCTACCCGATGGCAACAAGCCCAGGGAGGTTCCTACAACACTGGTAGAATGAGCTCTCACCCCAAAGGGAGGACCTTTACGTTTCAGACCGTAAGCCTGAATGACCAATTGACAGACCCAACGGGCAATGGAAGTCTTGGAAGCTGCCTGCCCCTTCTTGGGTCTAGTAACACAAAAAAAGGAGTGCGATACTTGGATCTCCACAGATCTAGACAAATAAACGGACTGCTCATTCTACATTCAAGGTGTGCAGTCGTTTCTCTTTCGCCGAACGAGGCTGAGAGAAAAAAGGCGGCAAAAAACAATGTTCTAAATTCAAATGAAAGGCCGATACCACCTTAATCAAGAAGGATGGAACGATCGTAACAGGACCCTGTCGTGGAGAATGATCAGGTAATGGTTCCCTGCACGAAAGTAAACCCCACCACCTCAGACACCCTTCTAGCCGAGGTGATGGCCATCAGGAAAGCTAGCTTGCGTGACAGCAAGACTGTAAAGGGAGTCACTTTGGGTAGGGTGCCCGAGAACTCCATTCTGATCTGCACTATTCGGACTCTCTTTACAGCCAAACTGGAACATTGTATATATTGTGTTGTCTCATGGTGTTGGACTCTTTTGCTGAGATCGTTTGGGGTTAGGTTGTAGTCCATTGTTTTATTGTCTCTGTCTGCCCTGGCTATGGGGGGGGGGGGGGGGGTTTCCTCCTACAACTTTCCTTGACGATTGGACAGTTTACCCCACCCTGAATTCCAAAGGGGGGTGATGGTCCTGAGTTGGATAGCTGTTCTGTACATGTGTGATAATAAATCAGTTTGGTGTTGTTGTTCACCCTCCACTGTGTTACGGCTGGTGACTGGGTGGGCTAAAAGATCTTGGATCGTGTGGTACTAGACAGAGAAAGCATTTATGGCGAACATAGTCCTGTTGAGGACAAGGGTTCTTCACAAAGACTAATGGAATTTCCTTGATAGGTTCAAATGGTTGTTTCTATAACACCGACAGCACCAAATTTAGGTCCCAAGGAAACATAGGTGACCTAATGGGGGGAGAGCAAACGAGGTTCGGACCAACGAATGGAAGGCTAAAATCCTTTGAAAGAATACTGACAGGGCCGAAATCTGACCTCTGATCGTACTCAAAGCCAATCTGATGGCCTGTCTCTTGCCAATCTCACGATCTCTGGGAACCGGGGCATTCTGGCCCAGGCTGGTGCCACTAGGATGACTGGAACCCCCTCTCTCCAAATCCTGCGCAACAAATGTGGAAGAAATGTGTCCCTAGGGGCTGCTTACTAACTGTGTAGGGGATAGACTGACTGGGGGAACACAGAGCAGAGCTCTCAGCAGGAACACAAGATCACTCTGTTCATTCCAGTGAGAATGGTGATCTGCCTTGTTTACATAGCCAGATCACCGTTCTGTGTCTCCGGGGATCGATCGCGGGTGACCGGTGGACATTGTGTCTGCCGGACCCGCTGATTGGCTTCCCCACTGGCCAATCGGTGCACGCGTGCCCCTGCTGGCTATTGCACGAAATGACATACAGGTACGTCATTTCGTGCAATAGAGCCGACCAGCAGCAGTACATGTACTACGGCCGGTCAGCAAGTGGATGTAAACTATCTCCTATACCCAGTGAAGTGAACAGCCCCATCTAATACAGAGGGATGAAACAAATCTCCCTCCCTAAGTTTTACATACATATCTGCTGTTTTCAGCTTTCTATATTGTTTAGAAAGTGAATATGGTGTTAGAATTTTTAGTTCCTCATTCAGCACTGGGAGTGAAGTCTTTGCATTCCATAGGCAGAGAAAGAAAGGCATGCAGAGCTGTGCTGTGAATAGATCAGCTCTCTGCTAATCTATTTATAGCACCTACCCCAACGCAAATTTCAGGCTGTTTTTCTCTCGGTTGTTGGCGTACTTATCAGAAGTTATCATGCTGATAACAGAGGAATGAAGCAGCATACAAACATGGGACTTAAGGCTTTGGAGAGAGATAAGTAAACACTAGAGCTATATGTGCCCAGGTCAGATTTCATGAATCGGGTTTACATCCACTTTAAAGGGGTTGTAAAGTCTCTAGGTTTTTTTCACCTTAATGCATTCTATGCATTAAGGTGAAAAACCTTCTGTGCTGCAGCTGCCCCCCCAGAGCCCCACCTTTTCCTTAGCTGAACGCATCCGTTTCAGCGACATGCACAAGCCCAGCAAATCCAGCCACTGTCTCCGTCCTCATTGGATAGATTGATAGCAGCAGTAACCACTGGCTCCCACTGCTGTCAATCAAATCCAATGACACGGGAGCAGGGGGCAGGGCTGAGTCCTGTGGTCTGTTTTAATGGACGCAGCAGCAGGACTCGAGAAAGCAGCTCTCCGTGGAGGTACTTGATGAAGAGGAGCCAGAAGCACCCCAGAAAAGAAGTATTGGGGCTGCTCTGTGCAAAACCCTTCCACAGAGCTGGTAAGTATAACATGTTTTTTAATAACAAACACAAGCTTTGACAAAAAAAACTAAAAACCTGGAAGCCGATTGGTTTCTATGCAGAACTACACCAGATCACCAGATTTTGCACACTCCAGTTTTAATAAAATCTACCCCATTTTGCTTAATCAATGTATGGAAGTGTACAGGTTCATATTGACTTGCTGTTATCCAGAAACATTTACTAATCTTTCCTTCATTGCCCTGCATATGTACTAAATGACTCTAGGCGGAGCTTGCCCAGGGCTGAAGACACTGTCTCTGCCCCCATGTGGACAGTGTTGGGCCATCACACTGTCCCACAAGAGGAAAGGAATTGAGCCACAAGCTCCCCCATACCTGAAAGTACAGAGGATTTTCTTTACCCCCAGTCATTGAGGACAAATAGGACAGAGCTGTGAACTCTGCAACATGTCAGGAGGGGTGAGGCTGCTGGATTGTGGTGGAACCCTTACATATGGACACACAATCCTGTAATCCTAAACTCAAAAGCCAAAGACAAGCCTGGCGGGGCACCAGAGAAGATAAAGACTGGTCTCCAGGACTAGGCTTTGTTCATTCCACAGCCATTATGCAAAAAGCAAAATACACAACTTTTAAATCCCACATTGATACTGGTGTGATGCGGGGAAACTCTACGAATCCAGTGCGGGTTCCCGCCTGATACCTGAATCGCCGGCAGTTCACACTGCCCTGTACAAACCACTGCGTGTGTCAATACAAAATTAATGACACCCATGCGATCAGATTCTGGTGTGGACAAAAAAAAAGGGTCCTGCACGAGTTTGGTCCGAATTCGTATCTCATGAGATCAGCACAGCAATGCAGTGCAAATTAAATGCGATGTCTGGAATTGCACCAGCGTGAAGCGGCCCTTAAAATGGACCTATACTCATTGGTTAAAGCAGGGGTCTCAAACTGGCGGTCCTCCAGCTGTTGCAAAAATACAAGTCCCATCATGCCTCTGCCTGTGGTAGTCATGCTTGTAACTCTCAGTCTTGCAATGCCTCATGGGACTTTCTGAGACCCCTGGGTTAAAGGGTTAGTTCATAATGCCCTTGCTAAAGGTGTAGGCTATATTACACACCTCCCAAAGCCTGGCCAAACTCCCAGAAATGGACTTATCCCATCCTGCCTTGTTGCTAGGATGTCGGCAAGATAGTCCCAGTCAAGCCAATCCCCCTCACCCCTGTTGCAGGGGTGCTTAGCAATGCTACAATGGTGGAGGTAGTGGACCACACGTGTGTGTGTGTGGGGGGGGGGTTAGAACTTGCTCTTGTGATGGTGGGGGGTGAATAGTAACAGCTGGGAGCATCTTAGCAACAATACAGAATATTTTTTTTTGGGGGGGAGATACCGTATGTGGAGTTTTTCCACCAGGTATATAAATGAACTACATCTATAAAGGGCATTAACCAACTTTAGTCAAGACTGCACCACGTATTTTTACCTTCAGACACCCTGCATTGGCAGTTTTATGGTAAAGGTGAACTAACCCTTTGGGGTAAATGTACAGCTTAAACCTTCTTTAGTATTAGGTGGAGGGGTAAAGGATTAGAAGCACTGTCAGGTTTTTATTGGCATATGTGTCCCTGCTGAGGAGTTTATCCCTCTCCATTGACCTTGGTGATAAAGACTGAAAGCTAGGGAAACTTTAGAGAGAATTTCTCTCACTTCCTGTTGTGCGCGCTTGAAGAGAAATCATCCCAAAAGCACATGCAGCCAAAAAACCGCTCTTGAACCATTCCCTCCCTTTTCTAGCTTAACCATAGAATTGTATTTTTTTTTTTTTTTTACTAACATGTAATACTTACCTGCTCCATGCAATGGTTTTGCAGAGCAGCCCCGATCCTCCTCTTTTGGGGTCCTCCAGCAGCACCATCCGTAGCAAGCTGCTTGCTATGGGAGCAATAGTGCAGACACACCAAGTGCAGCTCGGCCCCGCGCCTCCCGCTCCCTCCTCATTGGCTCTGACTGATTGCGCCGTAAGCCAATTCCTCTCCCACTACTGTCCGAGCCTATAAGGCATAGAAGAGAATGACTGGTTCTCCTAGGTTAAGAAAGAAAGGGGGCCGTGCCACATCCAGAAAGCTTATTCAAAAAAAGAGGGTTCCCCTAATTGGATTTTTCCGGCACTTGCACAAAAATTAATATAGAGTGAGAAAGTACATATTCATATATAGAAGAATAAAACAATGTTTATATTTATTTAGAGACTTTTCATATTAAAAACAGTGCAAACATTTGCAAACAACGAAAACATAATATAATGCATATGATTCAAGAAAATTCTGTATCTATGTCTGTTAATAGATGACAATAAGATGGGGTTCTTTTCAAGCCCGACGCGTTTCGGGGTGTATTCTATTTCAATCCTTCTTCAGGGGATGTTTGAAAAGAAAAATTCATCTGTTGTGTTGTCGTTGATTTCTATGCAGCAAAAGCAGGTGCTGTACCTGCCGGATGCTGGGATGTGTGGCTGGCCAATCTTGCATACTGTTTGAGTCAAGGATTGTTCCTCTGTGCTCCAGTATACGCTGTGGCCTACATGCATCCGTGGAGGGCAGGGGTAGGTGAAGCCATATATACTCAATATAAACAAACAAACCCCCTCCCCCCTGTCCTTCCCCCCTCTTTGGGGAAGTACCACACATGTGATAAAAGTACCCAGAGAACAGCATTCCCGATCTACGAACACCCAAGTAAGCGCCATTTCTTCTGCAAGCACCCCTTGCTCCTTATTCTAAACTGACATCATCCTTTTGCATAGAAATCAACGACAACACAACAGATGAATTTTTCTTTTCAAACATGCCCCTGAAGAAGGATTGAAATAGAATACACCCCGAAACACGTCGGGCTTGAAAAGAACCCCATCATCTTATTGTCATCTATTAACAGACATAGATACAGAATTTTCTTGAATCATATGCATTATATTATGTTTTCGTTGTTTGCAAATGTTTGCACTGTTTTTAATATGAAAAGTCTCTAAATAAATATAAACATTGTTTTATTCTTCTATATATGAATATGTACTTTCTCACTCTATATTAATTTTTGTGCAAGTGCCGGAAAAATCCAATTAGGGGAACCCTCTCTTTTTTTGAATGAGCCTATAAGGAAGAGCAGCACTGCTTTCAGGCACAGCGCTAGATCGAGTTAGGTAAGTAAGGGGGGGACCACAAATGTAGAGATGTTAATTTCACCAAAAGGGTAACAAGCAACAGAAGGGCCACAACAGAAAATGTTGCTTGGGGCTCACAATCAAAAAAAAAAAAGATCATCCACTGTGACCCAGGGTTCCTCTACAGGTTATTGAGCTGCGGCTGACTGACCTCCCATCTGATGGTGCCTGCCAATGTCAAGGGCCAACACCAAATGGCAGAGCCAGGAACATGGCACCAATTGCCTGCTTGTAAAAGGTTGCATTCTGCCCAATGACCACACAAGGGGCATTTCTTCCCCCCCCCCCCCCCCCCACAACTGAGCACCAATGAATTGGTTTAAAAATATTTGAGGAAATGGTTAAGAAAGACTGGCATAGATGTTTGGTCACAATTTCTCTGCTGAACCAGTAAGCTGGAATTTGGATTCGTTTGCTCCTCCATTTCAGCAGAGATCACAAATTCAAATGCCTGGAGGTTCTCATTGCATCAAAACACTGGAGGGAGCCTGGGGCAACAGATTTTCTAGAAAAAGGTATTCTTGCACTTCTGTTCTTATTCATCCAGGCAACACTTTTGGTCACGCAGGGCTTGAAGCGCCGCTCCAAGCCAAAGGCTTCAGGAACCAATTCAGAAGTTGGGGGGGGGGGGGGGGGGGGGGGAACGCCCCCATGTGGTCATGATGTATGCCCTCTGATGTGTTTCAACCCACCCGGGCTTGGTCACCTAGCCTGGGTGGGTTGAAACACATCAGAGGGCATACATCATGACCACAATCGGGGCAGTTTGAGCAGCTTCCTTTCCTTCAGTTCGAGCAACGCATTTTAAGCAGAATTTAACATGAAAAAAGAAGAGACTATTAAAAAAAAAAAAAAAAAAAAAGCTAGCAGCACTACTAGTTTACTTCTAGCTATATCATGACCAGGACAAATGAGAACTTTTTAGACATAAAAGCAGGATGTACCAAAACAACTGAGACCACCACATCTGAAAAAAAAAAAATCCCTCCCAACTTTATTGAACACTACAGGCAGAGTTAAGAACAGCAGCTGTGTTAGCAATGGTTTCCTATGAGTCTTTCAACATTACCTCTGAAAATCCATCTTAAAAATGAGTCTGCCATCGTACAGACGATGAGAGGTTACTAAGAACAGGATCTTTGCATGGCAAAATTTAATTCCTCGGGGGAGGGAAAGAAAAAAAAACTAATTGGAAGAGGAGGGCAATGAAAAAATAAAAATAAAAATCTAAAGCAGAGTTAAAAGGGAGCGCTAGTTTACACGCACACAGCCCTAATACTATAGGAAATCTCTGCAAAGGAGAGCGAGCATTTCAAAATGAAAAATCATGAAAAAGGACGGACACATTCAGAACATGCTCTAATCACTTCGCAAGAAAGTGATTTAAAAAAAAACAAAAACAAAAAAAAAAACCAAATACAGGAGGTAGGAGGATGGGAGATGGTGAGGAGATAAAGTCCAGCTTAACGGAATCTGACGACAACACAGACTGTCCGAGTCCAGCAAAATAATTCACATTTACATCTGCACATCCTAGCCCTCCATCTATGGATATGCAACAGAGTCCAGCCACCTGCACAGTATAATAAAAAAAAAAAAAAAAAAAAAAAAAAAATGGAAAGGTACCACCCAGCCACCACCTCTGGAGAGCCAGGCATGGCTTAGTGCTTTGTACATTAAACTGAGTTAGTTTACAATTTCTCTTCAATATCCATTCCCGACCAGCTAACTGTCATCCAGCATTTGATAATCCAGCGGCCTCTGTTTTTCTGCAACCTCACCGACACCCAGCCTTTAGGGAACGGAACACAAGGGAGACTTAGAAGCCGGAGAGGGTTGCCACCTGTAATGGATGCTTTTTTGTGAGAACTGCCAATCGTGTATAAAAACACTGACTTCTTTCAGGATTGGGGCAACTGTCCTATCTGCTGAGGACAAGACTCAGCATGCCAGTTACAGCACTATTCCATCTAAACTGCTGAATTGGCATTATCTCAAACAGAAACCCAAACCGCAAAAGCAGAGCCCTTGTAGCTGGGAAGGGAAGGATTGCCACATCAGGAAGGTAGAAAAAGCCCCTCGATTTGATTTTTCTCTCTCCGAAAAATGATTGGTAGACGCTCTGGTCTAGTCTAAACATTTGTGATGGGCGAGGTCTCTACATTAGTACTTCAGGATTAAAAAAAAAAAAAAAAAAAAAACAAAAGGACATGGATGATAAATTTACATTACATTCAAAACTTGCATTTCTTAATTCTCAGAATAAAAAAAAAAAAAAAAAAAAAAAAAAAAAAAAAGATGACTTTATAAATAACTTACATATACCTGTCACCTTTGCACACAGAGGCAGACCATTTAAAGCTTAATTATTTTTTTTTCTGGTATTGCAGGCAGAGCAGCAAAAATAGCTGACATTGTATAATGTACTCCATTATATTGCACGGTTAAGCCTATACTGGCCCTTTCAAGTCCAAATCTATTTTTTTTTTTTTTTTTTTTTGTAGACTTTAGATTAGTAAATACCTTTATCCAGCTTGTATTGCTGTCTGTGACTCCGTTTTCACTTTCTGTTGCTGGGGCAGGCAGTGAATTTACAAGTACTGTAATTGGTTGTCACCGAAATAGGAAGAAACCAACAGCAGTCACCTGACAGAGGTTCTAATTTTTTTTTTTTACCGTTTTACCGAGAACAGTGCTGTTGTAGTCCGTGAACCCTCTAGAGAAATTTAAAAAACTGCTTCCTGTCCTGACAGGAAGCATACTCTACAAAGAGGACACGGACTGGAAGTTTAATCTTACTTCCTGCCCCTGTGACAGCAGAAGTTAGGGGGATTGGTTGTCATCGAAACAGGAAGCCACCGACCGCACTTACCAGACTGAGGTCATGAAGCAGGCCATACATTAAAGCGATTTTCTCTCCTGCAACCATAGGTTGCAGGAAAGAAAATGGCTCAATTCCCCCATCAACAATGTTGATGGGGAAACCCTCCCGTGGAGCTTTTGTATTGTTTCCCAGCTATAGCTTCTAGCAGTGAATGAATGGAAAAAAAAAAAAAAAAAAAAAAAAAACAGGCTGGTTGTACCGACGCTGACCGATGTACTTCAGCGCAACCAACCTGTCCATATATGGATCAAAATTCGGCAGCTTCCTGCTGAATTTTGATCCACCTATGGCCGGCCTAAGCCTTTATCATTTCCTCAAACACAGTATTTTGTTGCAGTCTGTGACCCCACTAGGGAGATTTCAAATTGTCCCCCCCCCTTCTCTCAGGACAGGAAGCAATCTCCAAGAGGGGGGCAGACTGCAAAAAAAAAAATAATAATAAAAGTTCCATCTCTACACGTTTTTTTTGGGCTTTAAGTGTTAAATAGATCATTCCTAGTTTGCTTACCAAGGGGTTCTCTTCTACAGTTGACAACGCACAGCTGGGACTCAGCAGGCCACTGCATCCAGTGTTACTCCATCACATCTTAACATCTGGGTTAATTTCAGGAGCCAATAAAAGGCTAAAAGGTACAATATAGATGCCATTTTGCTGTCCTACGCTACAACACCATGTGAGATAGAACAATAGAATCATTGTATTACTTAAAAAGGAAGGTGACATCACTCTGATCATGGTCATATGACAGCTTTCCTTCCAGTGAAAATCTCAGCATGGTAATGCTCAATACTAAGACAACGCAATCAAGGAAACGCATGGGGTTGATTGACTAAAACTGGAGAGTGCAAAATCTGGTGCCGCTCTGCTTAGAAACCAATCCGCTTCCAGGTTTTTTTTGTCAAAGCTTAATTGAACAATCTGAAGTTAGAAGCTGATTGGCTACCATGCACAACTGGCACCAGATTTTGCACTCTCCAGTTTTAGTAAAGCGACCTCAATGCTCCCATCATGTGTTTTATTACAGATTTTTTTCATACTGGACCTCAGCCATGACTTTGCTGGTATAGGAAGCTCTCATATGAGCTCAGCCTTAAAGCAAACTTGTGCTTGGAGATGTACAGACTGCCACTGTTAACCTTTCCTTTGGAAAATGCTAACTGCTTGATTGTTGTTCTAACAACAGTTTTAATATGGAATCACTGGGGATGATTTACTTGGAACCTGTCTAAATTATCCCTAGTATGTATGAATGTGAGTTAGGGACCCTTAGATTGTAAGCTCCTTGAGGGTAGGGACTGATGTAAATGTACAATGTATATGTAAAGTGCTGCGTAAATTGACGGCGCTATATAAGTACCTTAAATAAATAAAAAAATAAAAATAACTGGAGAGTGCAAAATCTGGTGCAGCTCTGCATAGTAACCAACCAGCTTCTAACTTCAGCTTGTTCAGTTAAGCTTCGACAATAAAACCTTGGAGCCGCTTCGCTACCATGCACAGCTGCACCAGATTTTGCACTCTCCAGTTTTGGTAAATCATCCCCACTGTTCTGGGTTAAAGTGGAAATTTACCCTAGAATTATTCTATGAACACTAAACAACCTTTTGCCTGTTCCCCAATTGTCCAGAAATTGGCATTAGAAGTTTAAAGCATTTACCCGTGACACCATGGAAATCAAGCGCCCCTGTGACGCCTGACTGAAAAACGCTTCACCTGCGCTCTAATGCTGTCAACCAGAGCGCAGCAGAAGTCAAAAATGGAACCATGCATGCACCAAGATTCATATGTTATATGGCTGTTTATTTGTTAATTAGCGTAATTCTAGGGTGAATTTACCTTCTACCTTCACTTACTACTTGCTTGTTCCAGGTCAACGCCCGAAAAATCAGCATAAGACCCCTTTCACACTGGGGCGTTTTTCAGGCGCTTTAGGGTCCTTTCACACTGGGGCGGTTTGCAGGCGCTATTGCACTAATAATAGCGCCTGCAAACCGACCCGAAAGTGCCACTGCTTTCATTCCAGTGCGAAAGCCTCACCTGCAATCCCAATGTGAGAGCCCGAGTGCTTTCACACTGAGACCCCTTTCACACTGGGGCGTTTTTCATGCGCTTTAGCGTTAAAAAAAGCACCTGAAAGAAGCCTTATCTGCAATCTCAATGTGAAAGCCCGAGTGCTTTCACACTGAAGCGCTGCGCTGGCAGGGCGTCAAAAAAAGTCCTGCAAGCAGCTTCTTTGCAGCACTTTCGTGTTTTTGCCACCGGGCTGGGTGCGCCAATGGCCCAAGCTCTTTTACACTGCCACCGCCTGAAAAATGCCCAAAAACGCCCCAGTGTGAAAGGGGTCTTAAGCGGCGCTTTACCAGCGTTTTTGCGCGCTTGCAGTGTGAAAGGGCTCAGGCTTTTTACATTGGAATTGCAGATGAGGCTTCTTTCAGGCGCTTTTTTTTTTAACGCTAAAGCGCCTGAAAAACGCCCCAGTGTGAAAGGGGTCTAACAGCTAGGCTACTAGCAACTTCAGATGTCAGCAATGGCAGCCTTTACATCTCTCAGTCCAGGTTTCCTTTAGATAAATCTGTACTACAAAATATAAAGAAATACTTTGAAAGGAAAAGAAGGTTATTGCAGCATTTAATTTTTTTTTTATGGTGGTTTGTAAGATCAAGATACCTCTCCTGGGAGCCTAGTCACTACATGTCCTGCATCTCTGGAAATTTCAGGCAGCTCCTAATTACAAATCTCACAAGAACTCTTTATTGCACAGAAAGTTGACATAAGCAGCCCAAAGCATGCAGGAGATTTACCGTGCTGTATTACCTGTGTGTGTGTGTTAGCATAAAAACACAGGAAAAAGGCCAGCTCTGAATCCATACAGCCCAGTTTCAAACCTGGGCTGGATAGGGAACACAGTAGACCCATAGCTTTAGAGAGCATGTACCTATTCACAGAGGTTAGGATTCCTTCAGACGGGCACAGGAAGCTGTCCTGCGAGCAGTCTATAGTGGCGGATGCAGGCACAGCAGCTGCAGGTCTATACTTGACAGCTGTGCATCAGCAGCTGCACAGCCCCGAGCACACCATCTGCATTCGGGGCCGTGCAGCCGCTCCTGCATGGCTGTCAAATGTTGCCATGTGGTTGGTCCATGCAGCCGCTGCACCTGCATCCTCCTCTATAGGGTGCCTGCACACAGGCTGGAGCAGATGCAAGCGCCTGTCCGAATGAGCCCTTAAGAGATCGTCAATTAAAACCAACAGGTGTGAAGATGCAAAAGTAGTACTCCAGCCAGGCTATGGACATTCAACTATTTATTCCCCCCTAACAAAAAATAAGCTCAACTTTCAGTTTAAATCTGCTAAATACATTCCAGGATCATCACAAAAAAAAGTTTGAACAGTTTGTTTTCTTTAGAAAGCAGACACAACAGTAGAAAAGAAAACCCTCTACTAGCATGCTGTAGAGAAGGACCCTTGCTCACTGTAGGGAAGCAGAGGTTTGACATGTACGCTGCTGATTCAGAGCAGTCAGCAGGGAGTGGGAGCTTTGCCAACTATAGAGCTATAGATCTCCAGCTGGATACACACTGTACAAATTTTCTTTAGAATTACCAAAACCATATAATATGAGGTCAAACCTAAACACTTTCTATTTGTATGCAATCAGGCAGGCACCAACACTTAATGCATCCTTGGCATTAAGGTGGAAAAAAACGTGACATCGATTGCTCCCCCGTTTTACTCACCTGAGCCGTTCGTTCCCACAGCAGAGATTCGCTCTAACTCTCTGCCCGTTGCCTCAGCTTTTGATTGGATAGATTGATAGCAGCGCAGCCATTGGCTCCCGCCAATCAGATCCAACGACGGGGGCGCCGAGTCCAGCATTCTGTGTCTATGGACACAAAAGCTGGATTCGAGCGCACCCACACGGTAACCAGGGAGAGCACTTATCCTAGGGGGGTTTACCGATGCAGGGGAGGAGCGCCGCTGGGGGACCCCAGAAAAGGTAGAGCGGGACCACTCTGTGCAAAAAGAACTGCGCAGTGGACGCAAGTATGACATGTTTTTTGTTTTTTTTAAATTACAAAGTACAACCCTTTTATTTCAGCAGGAGACGTGTCAGACCTCTTCAGAGACACTTTTGCTCCCACACAGAGCAAGGCTCCTTCGCAGCATGCTGGCAAGGAACAGGCTTTTCTGCTCTGGTTGTGGTTACTTTTTAAAGAAAACAGACCTTTTATTTTGTTGTACCTAGATTGCATTTAACATATTAAACGGAAAGTGCAGTTAGACTTTAACACAAGCTCTCACTAACCTCTGTAGCTGCAGTAGTCAGTCTACTTGTCCCCTTTAACACTACATCAGCCGTTCATTTTTGCTAAGAAAAAACAGATTCCATTTACATCACTTTTTCATGCATTTTTCGTCTGCTTCCACTTTTCAAATAGAACAAAAAGGTAGGCTTGTTCAATTTAAAAAAAAAACAGACCTGAACGAAAGCCGGTGAAAAACTGATGTAAAAAACGGACGACATCCATTTAAATCTGTTTCCCCATAGCAAAGCATTGCTGTCCATTTTTCATCGATCGACAGAGATGAAAAATGGACAGACGGAATGCCCCTGTGAAAGGGGAATTAACTGCTAGGAACATGTAAATGCTAGCCTGTCCAGAGCTTGCCCACAGTTGTTCTTTAAGGCCTCATGCACATGGGTGCATTCGCTTGTACAGTGTAAAAAAAAACAAAAAAAAAAAAAAAAACAGGCATATTTGGGCACCAGGGTGCATAAAGCCCGCTGGCAGCAGCTTGTTAAAATCAATGACAGGCTAAAATACACATCAGCTGTACACGTCCGAGCAGTACTTGTGAACAGGCATTTATGCCGCAAATGGGGACCTTCTGCGGTTGGGGCGTACGCCCATCACAGGTGCGTACAGCCGAAGCAAACAATTTCAGCCCGTCATTGATTCGGACAGGCTGCTAGCAGCAGGCTTTATGCATTAAAGTGTGCATGAGGTAGTCCTGGCAACCCATAGCCTTGTATGTCTCCTTCCTTTCAAAGTGTCACTTTTTTCTTTTAATACTACAGGTATAATGTAGAAAAATGTGATGTCACCAATTCCTGTTCAAACAATGGATTGCAATCTTTGACAAGCATTTGACATGGAAAAAAAATGGCTTCCTCTGGAGATTGGCAGTGACTGAGTACAGCATTTCGCTGACAAAAGTATTTACAATTTTAACATTTCTCAACTCAAAAAAAAAAAAAAAACCCTTCAATTCAATTGTATTAGATTAAAAACTGTAATGTCTATATTACAGCAAGAATGACAGGCTCCCTTTTCTTCCAAATTCCCACAACTGGTAGGTACATAAAGTGAACATGCAATGTCTTAACACCAAGGGGCGAAAGGACAGACGGACAATTGATTCCAGAGTCCAAACTAAGGACATGGGAAGGAACCACGCTTCTTGGTGGGGAAGGGGGGGGGGGGGTAGTCAGTTCATATTCTGCTTCCCAGATAAAACAAGACAGCAGCTGTAAGTAAACAAAAGAATTCCCTAGCAAGTGATAAATTGTACCCCATTTCCCTGCAGAAACAAGGGCGACACGATTCCTTCAATGAAGCACAGTGCTAATAAAACCTCCACCCTCTCTTGCTCTAACGGTTGTAATACTAATTCACAGCAATGCCCGGGGAAGGGGGCACCCAACAGAACAGTCCGCATAAGACACCTGTGCAGGCTCAATCCTTGATGCACGATCTGGTTTCCTCGATAACAAGCCACACCCACACTATCCTTGATAATCTTTTTTTTTTTGGACAATGCTTTTTTTTTAGTATTTCTTTAAAAAAAAAAAAATGTACAAGTCCATTTTCAACAAAGCAAAGTGTCTTGCTTCATGTTATGGTACAAATGGAAGGAGGGGGAAAACATGGAAAAACATGGAGCAGAGGAAGGCGATGAGGATTGGACCGGTGCAAATGTCTGGTAATGGGTTCAGCAGAAAAAAGGGGAGGGGCACAGACACCTCTGCATCATTTGGTATTCCTGTTGCTGTCAGTTTTGGAGAGAGAGAGAGAGAGAGAGAGAGGGGACAGGGGAGGTGGAAAAAGAGGGTTGGGCGGGGCAGGAGCAGCCAAGGTTGCAGGGGAGGAGTGAGCAGGTTCTAGCTCCCATAATGCATTGTGTTGGTGTTGATAGACATGGGAGAAGCCATAGAGATGGCTGGACCACCCATAGTGAACTGGTTGTTGACTGGGTAGTGGCTGGTAACATTGGAACCAGCTTGTCCTGAGCCCGATCCTAAAAGAAAGAAGAGACAAGGAGGTTTTTACTATGACTTTGGAAAGGTTCAATGGCACAGTAGTGCCTAGATCTTACACTCAATGCATGCCGCAGAGCCTTACCTTGGACGATGCCTGTACTCATGATGGATCCCATCCTGGAGTGGGTGTGATTAACAATTCCTGTGTTAGCTGCAAGGAAACGGGGGGAGGAGGTGGGAGTGGAAACGGGTGAAGTTAAAGGAAACATTGCCTACACAAAATTCTTGGTAGTCTAGTAAAAATGAGGGGCATTAGTAAAACCAAAAAAAAGGACAGTTATACAAAATGGTGGTTTTGCCCACAACAGCCAAAAAGTACTTGCTATGTCTATACTGCAGCTGGGAAAATAACCTCACCCCAATTGTTGGACAGCTTGTCATGCAAAGTCACAATCATCACAAAAAAACTTAGGCATGCTCTAGAGAAACCTTTAAACGCCTTCGCTAAAGCTCCTCATTAAGTTGAATGGACTGCTGTCAAAGTCATGGCATGAGCTTTATTTTGTTAAACGCTGCGCAAACTGTTGGCGCTATATAAAACCTGTATAATAATAATAATAATAATAATAAAAAGCTTCCCGATTACATAAATGGAAGGCTTCTGAAATCTAAGCCATGAGCTTCATTCATCTACATTGCCTTCTAACTCACATGGCTATAGCTAGTTATAGTCAGGCCCACTTATATTGCACTGCTCATTTTCCACAAAAGTGTAGAGAACACATTTAAAGAAAAAAAATGAAAAAATTTGAGACTCCTTTCAACTCATGGCATGTATGATAGAAGAGGCCATTCGTTTGGGGGGGCGGGGAGAGTGTGTAGCTAGCGACTACTTGATTGTCATAAATAAAATCATTGTGTACTATAGATATCTCAGCCAGGGCTCCTCAGGTGCCCCATATAGGACACGTTTTGATGAACTTCGGTAGTAGAACCCTCTGGAGATATTACGGATTCAAAAAGTTTCACCAACAATTAGCCTCGGTTCACACCAGAGGCGGCACGACTTGCAGGTCGCCTCACCGAGGCGACCTGCACACGACTGCCCGGGCGACTTGCAAAACAACTTCTGTATAGAAGTCTATGCAAGTCGCCCCCAAAGTCGTACAGGAACCTTTTTCTAAGTCGGAGCGACTTGCGTCGCTCCCCTTACAACGGTTCCATAGCACAGAACGGGAGGCGACTTGTCAGGCGACTAGGTCGCCTGACAAGTCGTCCCTGTGTGAACATAGATGTGCCTGTGAAACATTGCTGATGTATCCATTCAGCACAAAGAAAACAGCAGGCCGCTCAGAGCTTCAAAACACATGACCTGTTACAGGTACCAGAGGAGCCCTCTAAGGGAAGTCCACTAAAAACTCATATGTGAGGGTATGGGCGGACACTGACCGATTACCCACTGGCTTTTCATATCTTCCGAGACAAGTTTTTTCTTTAAAACAGCCAATTCTGCTATAAAAGTGGGACTACTTAACTGCTGCTGCTGTGGATGGAGCTCACAGATATACAAGAAGCCAGAGGGTAGTGAAGCTAAGAGTGGACTGTTAGGCCTCAGTCACACGAGAGTATCTAAGGGTATTTGTACCATCCTTGTCTGAACAGCATGGACAGTTCTGTGCATCCGCATGCAGGCAGTCCCATTCATGTCTATTGGGATGCACCGATATCCTCTGGTCTCAATTTGACATTTGCACAGGTGCGCGTCCGTGAATGCACACAGTCTTTTTGGGAACACGCACCCACAGGACTGTCAAATTGGGACCAGCAGTTGTGTCCTTGCAGGCACTAAATCTGGATGGACATGAATAAGCCTGCCTGCATGCAGATGTGCAAAACCTCTGTGCATTCCGTGTGGGTGTACACAGACAACCATGTGAA